>CM029391.1:4438745-4463491 GCA_017165825.1 Hepsetus odoe
TAACAACATTCATTATCACACCTTCAACTTCCAGCTTCAAACTCATCACCCTCCCTGACACCCTCTTTACTTCCAAAACACTCTCCACATACTCTTCCTTCAGGATAACACCTACTCCATTCCTCCTTCTATCCACACCATGGTAGAACAGTTTAAACCCCCCTCCAATACACCTGGCCTTACTACCCTTCCATCTAGTCTCTTGCACACACAAAATGTCAACCTTCCTTCTCTCCATCATATCAGCTAATTCTCTACCTTTACCAGTCATGCTGCCAACATTCAAAGTCCCTACCCTCACTTCCACTCTCCTCTCCTTCTTTCTCTCCTTCTCCCTCTGGACATGCCTTCCTCCTCTTCTTCTTCTTCTTTGGCCAACAGTAGTCCAATTTCCACCCGCACCCTGTAGGCTAACAGCACTGATGGCGATCGTTGTTAACCCGGGCCTCGACCGATCCGGTATGGAATTCTGTATCGTTGTCCGCATATTGATTTGGCAAAGTTTTACACCGGATGCCCTTCCTGACGTAACCCTCCCCATTTACCCGGGCTTGGGACCGGCACGAAGAAATACACTGGCTTGTGCATCCCTAGTGGCTGGGTTATGGAACGTCTATGTTATCAGTAATTAATAGCTATCAACCCATTTTGAGAGCAAACACACTCAGCACAGATCTGACAGTTTATTTGGTGTTTACACTCAATGGCTTATTTATATATTTTGCAAAAACTACCAATCTTAATGCCATGAATTTCAAAGATGCAGACATCTGGTCCACTGGATCCTTGAGTCAATGAAAGATGCAATTTGTTTAAGTACACTAGCTTAGTTGTTTCTAGCAGGTAGCCATGAATGGAGAAAGAAGTGGCAGAATGATGTGTTCACACATCAGAAGTTAAACTAGTTCGGGGTAATGCTGTTTGGTTTAAAAAAATCCCTGCTGCCTTCCAGCAATTGATGGAAGAGATGTTTGAAAAGCTAAAGGTGAAAGGGAGGTGTGCTTTGATGATATTATAATTTTTTCACAAACACCCAAACAGCATCTCCAGGAATTTTTCCAATGTGTGCACCAAGCCCTGTTTATGCTCAACGTAAATAATGCCACCTTTTTCACCGTTGCTTTTCTGTTACATGTAGTATCAGATCCTGGCTGGTAAACCAATAAATATAATGTGAATACATGCTTATATACATGCTTCATCATACTTGGTGGTTGTGAAAATATATGCAGCTTTTTTGTAAACTTAAGTTTGTAGGAGTGTGCACTTGTAAATTAAAAGATGCAGTTTCAAATTTAAGGCACCTACGCATAATATAAAGATTATATAACAGTCTAAGGACTTCCTTGAACTGTAAAAATTCAAACTAAAACCACAAAGGGGAATTTATTGTTAAGAGAAAAAGATTGAAAATACCCTGTCATGACTTCTCCCAGCCCACATTGCTAGCCTGTTTTTTAAGTCTACAGGGAATTCTGAGTTGTCAGTTTGGATCAGTCAGTGTGTATGTTTGTGAGAATGAGTGTGTATGTCTAAGACCTTGCTTACATGGTCACACCAAAGGTCAAACATTTGTGTTCTGGATTTATATGACTTTTCTAAAGCTGTACATATGCTAATGTTCAAAAGCATCCAGACTCCCCTTGTTATGAGTAAATTCAGTGACTCATAATATCCACAGATAGTAATATGCACAGCTTGCATAATATCCATAGAAAAGCATTGCATATAGAATAACTTTCTATGGAGCAGCCATGCATAAACCCAAAGGCACCAAGGGTATTAAGTTCAAAGTTGGGCATTGCAGGACATTCTGTGTGATGGAGCTCCATCCAATATCACCAGGATCAGTTCAGTACAGGATCAGTTCCTATTATCCATTATCTGGATATTATTTATCTTTATTTATTACATTATCTTTGACACCAAGGGTGGGATCACAAAAACTAGATTAAGATTAACCTAGTCTAGACAACAGTGCCTAGACAACAATGAATTTTCCATGGTCTTCTCTGACACAGCTATTCTAAGGAAAGGCTTAACCTGTGTCCAGAAAACACTTTAGGAATATAAATAACATCATATCATAATATAATTTTCACTTTTTTTTATTTATTTATTTTTTTATGAAAGTGAAAATGATAACCCTCGTCATTGTGAAACGCAGCACAGCACAACTCAACAAAATTCAACCTCTGCGTTTCACCCATACAGCAGGGAGCAGCTATTGGAAGTGCCCAGGGAGCAGTGACAGGGATGGTACCTTGTTCAAGGGTACCTCAGGGCAACCTACTGGTGGGGGAATTGAACCCACAATCCAAGGCAGCTCCCTAACCACTAGGCCACCGCCGCCCCGTTTGCCTATCAGCTTGGAAATTTACTCCAATAAATTGATCCATCCATCCATCCATTTTGAAAAAAAAAAAGAAAGTGACAACACTTGTCATTGCGAGGTAACAGCACTGCACACCATGAACCACAACAAAATTGGACCTCTGCTTTTAACCCACGCACACAAACACCATGCAGCAGTGGGCAGCTATTAAAAGCGCCTGGGGAGCAGTGACGGGGACGGTACCTTGCTCAGGGGTACCTCAGGGCAACCTACTTGTGAGGGAATCGAACCCACAATCTTCCCATGTGGGGCTAACTCCCTAACCACTAGGCCACCACTGCCCTATTTTCTGCCGCTTGTCCCAAACGGGGTCGCGGGGGAGTGCTGGTGTCCAACCCAGCGCACACAGGGCAAGGAAGGGGGACGCACCCTGGACAGGTCACCAATAAATTGATCTTAGATAAAATATATGGTACATGAGTTAAACCTCAAAGCTTTAGTAATCATCCATAAATGACTAAAAATTGTTTTTCTTCAAGAGTGAAACAAAGTAAAAAAATATTGATATGGAATACTGCCATATTAATACACATTTTAGATTCACATGACTTTAACCACTAACTATCAATGGTGTATTATTCAAATAAAGCTGCTTTTCTGGATTCGCATCTAGCAGTGCAGAACGTGTCTGTGATAAGAAAGTACATGAGAATTCAAGCTTTAGTGTTTTTTCCTATTGTTTGGAAAATGTTTGAAATGAGCAGTGTCTCCTCCAGCAATGTTCTCTACTGGACATGGGCAATGGGCCGTCCACTTCCTGTAAATAACTTGTCGCCAGTAACAGTGCATCAAAGCACAGTACAAAACTGTGACCTTCATTCAACACATTGTTTACTGCTTCACACAAAAATGATTTGCAGATGCTTCACCTGGATATTTAACCTAAAAAAAGACATTCTTGAAATTAAGCCTGCACTTTGTGTAGCAAAACATTTTGTTCTAATACTCATTTTGTGCTTAAACAATCAAACTCAGACAGCATATAAGCAGTCATATAGTTCTGTTAAGAATCAGCCTTTAACTGAAACACTATACAGTATCTTAGATTTATGTTCATTTTCTAAAATTGTGCCTTATCAATGCTTGATGTTGTGGGAACCTAGAGTTAAGGTACAGTGAAAACATTATCACCTTGTTTCATTGCAATGACCCCTATGTTTGTTAGAGAGTACAGTCAAGCCCTGCAGCCTGATGTTAGCACTGAAATTTGTGCAGGTTTTGAAAACCATTTCCTGTCTCATGGGTAGACAAAATCAAAAGGGCATATCAAAATTGCTCCACACTGGAACATTGTATTAACCATTTGACATTCATTTTGCAGACCTTTTTATCCAAAGTTACTTAAAAAGTATAATTAAATACATTTTCAAACAGAACAATATTAATGTTATACGATTACTTCCCTGTTCACGTAAGTGCACCCAAATACAATATCAGCCGAGCACAGTACAGAATTAACAGTGTACATGTACGTCATTTGTGTACTTATGTATACCTAAATATAGTATCAACAGGACAAAGTACAGTATCAGCACAGTACAAAAATAACATAAATTAAAAAGTAGAGAAGTGGCACTTTGGTAGAGGTCAAAAAATCTATGTTATCTGTAGCCAAAGGCAGTGTGGTTCTGACCTTCTATCATCTTTTCTAAATCAGCCTACCATCCACACTTCCTAAGAGCATTTTAAACATGGCAAAGGTAAAAATCCTTTTCAGCAGAAAAAACTCAAATTGGTCAAAGGTCAAAGGTGTCCCTTAATCACAGCAATAGGTCTGTCTTGCTTTTTATGCAGTGAAACACAATAATTCCATTGTATTTGCCTGTACTTGGAGCATAACTGAAAACAAAATGCTTTCAAAATAGCTATAGGGCAGTGTTTAAAATCATTTGAAAGCGCACCAATAAACTTATTCTTTCAGTAATAGTTAGTTCCAAATTTACAATGTGGTTGGCTGAAAAACATTATTAATACCACTCTACATAACATCTTTTCCTAACAGTAAGGGATATGAGCCATGTGACAAACTGGAATCTGGATCTGGGGGTCTGGAATAGTGCTTGACAAGTACTAATATCAATTTGATTATATTGCATTTAAATGTGTTGAAATGTTGATAAGTCTGACTTGTTCACCGTCATACAGTGACTTGTGTGATGTTTTCAGTGCAGACATCCTGAAGGCTTTGTGATGTGATGCAATGCTACATTTGAACCCTTTATGTTAAGGCAAGATATTATGTCTCTTGTAACTAAGCAACGACAACCAGCAGTTAAAAAATAAGATAAAAATTCAATGAAAATGTGCTTGAACCAAGGCTGCCAAAATGAATTAGCAAATAAGCCCTTTTCCTAAAATATTAGGCAAATTGTAAATTGTATATAAAAACAAAAATCAATGGTTTGCAAATCATGCAACTAACAACTTGATTGAAAATAGGAAAGCAAAAGTTGGGACGGGGCAAAGACTAGAAAGTTGGGTAATGCTAAAAACACCTGGTGAAACTCAAAATGAATTAGCACACTCATGTCCTCCCTCACCACATCCACATCTATGCTCTCCTTTGTTACTATTCTGCAGTCTCCAGTCTCCTTCAGACTGACCCTCCTGCAAAGATATAATCCACCTGTGTGCATCCCGCTCCACTCTTGTATGTCACCCTGTGCTCCCTCTTCTTAAAATAAGTACTAACTACAGCCATTTCCATTCATTAAGCAAAATCCACTACAATCTGACCTTCTGCATTGCTCTCCACCACCGTACCTACTCATCAGCTTCTCATCACCTCTGTTCCTTTCACCAACATGCCCTTTAAAGTCAGCACCAATCACCACTCTCTCTCCTCTAAGTACACTCTCTATAATTTCATTTATTTCACTAAGAATAATTATTTCTCATCCATCTCACAACCAACTTGTGAGGCATAAACAATAACAACATTCATATACCTCCAGCATCAGACTCATATGATACCCTCTTCACCTCAAAAATACTTGTATTTATTTTACTATTAAATACTTTTCCTTCAGGATAACACTTACCCCATTCCTCCTTCCTTCCACATCATGGTAAAACAATTTAAACCAACCTCCAGGACACCTGGCCTTAATACTCTTCCATCTTGTCTCCAGCCATGTTGTCAACATTCAAAGTTCCTACCCTTACTTCCACTCTCCTTCACTTCCTTCACACCTCCTGCCTCCTGACATGCTTTCCTCCTTTCCTTATTCTTCTACTCCAGGGTCAGAAGCAATGTACCAACACCATCACTACTCAACCTATTGGGAAGGGGTTCGAACCCCCGATCACGTGACCAATGCCCTAACCACTAGGCCACCACTGCCCCTGTATTTTAAACTGATAGAAATAATGAACAAGCAGCCAGTTAAGGTTATGGAGGCTAGGAGTGATGTGAGCTGAATGTTTAGTGAGGGTGAGAACTCTGAATTTTGGATATGCTGGTGTTGAGTAATACAGTTTGCTTGGAGACCAAGGGACAAAGTATCGCAATAAGTGAGGAGTGATGTAATAAATGCATGAATACGCATTTTGACTCCTTATTGCTTAGTGAAGAACAGAGAAGGATAAAGGTTGTCTTAGACTAGGAATTTATATGGTCTTTAAAGATTAAGGCAAATTAAAGATAACGCGGAGGTTGCATACAGATGGTGAGGATCAATGGACAAGGTTAAAGGAAAGTTGGCATTCATCCAAATAGGAAGCTGGCATTCATCCAAAGCTTAAGGTCTTGAGTACAAGCAAGAAGGGAGAGTGGGGGAACACTAGTAGGGGGTCAGCAACTGTTATACATTTGCATGTCATAACAATGAAAATTAAGACCATGTTGGTGGATGAAAGCAAGTGAACAGGAGAGGTCCTTAGATGTCAAAGAGAATGTATACTTGAAAATGTGTATGGACTGTTGTCTATTTAAAAGATATGGACTTAACCAAGAGAATGGAGAACCAGAAATATCAATAGCAGAGAGTCTGGAAAGAAGAAGCTAATTGCAGACAGTTTCAAAAGCACAACTAAAGTCCAAAAGTATATTAAAGCCACAGCATATGAAGAGAGGCCATTAACTGCCCATAAATCCCGGACTCAATACTGTGAAATGGACAAGAAGTAGCCTAGAGGTTAGGGAGTTGGCCCCATGATCAGTAGGATGCCCTGAGGTACCCTTAAGCAAGGTACTGTCCCCGTCACTGCTCACTGGGCACTTTCAACAGCGTGTGTGGGTAAAATGCAGAGGTCTGATTTCATTGTGTCTAACTGTGTGCTGTGGTGTGTTTCATAATGACAAGATTAATAACTTTCACTTCATAAAGATTAGTTGCAAAATGGGATTGTTGTTGAGAAATGACATCCCTTACAAGAAGTTTAGCAAAATCAGACTGAGAAAGGTGAAGAAAAGGTGAAGGGAAGAGTCACATAACTGCTCAGTCCTGTCACAGATGGATTTGGAACCTATTTGCTTTACAAATAAAGAACAAATAAAGGAGGACAGGTATGATGCACTAAAGGTAGATTTTTATTTCTGAAGATGATCAGAATAGTGATTAGAACTGAAGAGACAGAAGAGTTGTAAAGAGAGAGGATCTCAATAGGGGACAGTATGCTAGGTGCATTGGAGAGCGAGGAGGCTGACAAAGCAAATAAAAAGCAATTCACATCAATGGTATAACAGTTTTGAAGTTTGTAGTCGGAAATGCCAGACAGTGACCTTGAGACAGTAACGTCAAGACATTCTGATGTTGCCAGATGTTGTTCTGGGAGGTGCAACAAATGATTGTCCTCAGTAATATTCCTAAGCAAGAATGTTTCCCCCAATTAGAGAAGAACAGTATAATTATGGTTTCATACCTAAAAAGAGCACTACATATGGTTTCATGCAGATAAATAGCAGTACAGATGCAACGTATGCTCTGAGGATGTTGATGGAGAAGGACAGTGAAGGTCAGATGGAGTTGTATTGTGCCTTTGTGGACTTATGACAGAGAAAGCATATGACAGGGTGCCTAAAGAGGACTTGTGGATTTATATGAGGAAGTCAGGTGTTACAGATAAGTATGTGAGGGTAGATCATTTCTGTATGAGGGCAGTGGGACAGTATGAGGGCAGTGTGACAGTGATGAGATCTGCAGTAGGTGAAATGGGTGCATTTAAGATAGAGGTTGGATTACATGAAGGATCAGCACGGAGCCCATTTTTGTTTGCAATAGTAATGGAAAGGATGACACACAAGGTTAGACAGTCCCCATGGACAATGATGTTTGCTGATGATATTGTGATTTGTAGCCAGAGTAGGGAGCAGCTTGAGGAGAACCTGGAGAGATGGAGATATGCTCTAGAGAGGAGTGAGCAGTGTATGAAAGTGAGTAGGACAAAGACAGAATACATGAGTGTGAATGAAAGGGAGCAAAATGGAGGGGTTAGGATGCAGGGAGTAGAGTTGACAATGGTGAAGGAATTGAAATACTTGGGATCAACAGTTCAGAGTAACATTGAGTGTGGAAGAGAGGTGAAGTAGAGAGTTCAGGCAGGTTGGCATGAGTGTGATTGTGTGGCATGGGAGTGATTTGTGACAGACAAGTACCAGCAAGAGTAAAAGGGAAGGTTTACAGAACAGTAGTGAGACCTGCTATGCCAGTATTGTAGCATAGTGTAGCTATGTTGTACGGGTTGAAGACGGTGGCAATGATGAAAAGACAGGAGGCAGAGTTAGAGGTTTAAAGATGCTGAGATTTTCATTGAGTGTGAAGAGGATGGACAGAATTAGAAATGAGTATATTAGAGGGACAACTCAGGTTAGACGTTTTGGACAAAGTTAGAGAAGCAAGGTTGTGTTGGTTTTGACATGTCCAGAGGAGAGACAAGGATTATATTAGAAGAAGGATGTTGAAGATGGAGCTGCCAGGAAAGAGGAGAAGAGGAAGACCAATGATGAGGTTTAGGGACATGGTGAGTCAGGACATGCAGGTCGTTGGTTTGAAGGAGGAAAATGCAGAGAACAGGAAGAAATGGAAATGGATGATCCACTGTGGTGACTCCTAAATGGGAGCAGCCAAAAGAAGAGGAAGAACAAGAAGAAGAAGAAGAAGGTAAAAGAGAAGGTCAGCATAATAAAGCAAATGAGTGGGAACTGTCTGGACATTTTTTAAATAAACTGCACAGTTATCAGAGATTCACAGTTCATATTATGACCCCTGGTAGATTCAATGTGCCATGAGTGGTTTGCCAAAGAGAAGTAGATGGAAGTTGCAGATGTGTAGAACAGGATCCAGTAGCATCTTGAAAAGTTAAAAGTTAAAAGATAGTGAATCGGTTTCACTTAGTGTTTTTGATTTAGAATGTTCAAAGAATCACTTATTATTTAATTGTCATATTAAGTAAATACAGTCATATGGACTGTAAGTTTTGGAACCCCTCTTAGCCTACATAATAATTTACTCTACTTTCAACAAAAAAGATAACAGTGGTATGTCTTTCATTTCCTGTGAACATCTGAGAACTGGGGTGTTTTCTTTTTTTTTAGTGAAGCAGTATTTAGTTGTATGAAATTAAATCAAATGTTAAAAACTGCCTGTGCAAACATTTGGGTACCCTTGCAATTTTGCTGATTTGCATGTATGTAACTGCTTAATACTGATTACCTGCAACACCCATTTGGTTGGATTAGCTCGTGAAGCCTTGAACTTCATAGACAGGTGTGTCCAATCATGAGAAAAGATATTTAAGGTGGTCAATTGCAAGTTTTGCTTCCCTTTGACTCTCCTCTGAAGAGTGACAACATGGGATCCTCAAAGCAACTCTCAAAAGATCTGAAAACAAAGATTGTTCAGTATCATGGTTTAGGGGAAGGATACAAAAAGCTCAGGATTGTGAGAATGGTGCATCTGTACATCGTTCTACAATTCAGCACAATTTGCACAAAGAACATCTGTATGGCAGGGTGATGAGAAAGAAGCCCTTTCTGCACGCACGCCGCAAACAGAGTCGCTTGTAGTATGCAAATGCTCATTTAGACAAGCCAGATTTAGGTACATAAGAAGCAATACTCTTCTTCGCAAAAATGTGAGAAAAGACTGCTGGATGATGAAAAGTACAAACTGTAACAATGCATTCACTTTGCCTTCAGAAAGATGTTCGGAAAAAGAGTCTCACTTCTTTTTTTCCCCTATTTATTATTTTGATGATTGAAGCTTTAAAACAGATGCAAAACACAAATTTCATTTGAGCCATGAGATTTAAATGTATACCTAAAATGTATTTTAAGAATAGAAAAGAGGCCATAACTGGTATTTTTAGATGAGGAGAAATGTTCATGCAGTGACGTGTTTGTTGCTTGTACTGCTGCGAGACAATGAAATGAATGAAAATGGCAGGAAAGTAACAGCAGGCTTCAGGTAATAGCGGCTGACTCAAGTGCTGTTTATATAACCAATTAAAAATTTTTATTTTTTTTTTAAACACTGTTATGACTGAAGTTGAGATAGAGATTTTTGAAAAATTGGCGTTATGTGAAGTCTGGGACTTTGAACTTTAAAAAGAAGCAAAATTCTCTTTAATGTTACAAAAAAAATTATTTGTGTTTTATGGAATATTGCAGCTTGAATAGATCATTCTTTCCATTTCTCATCTTTGTCTTTTCTCAAGGAGTGCAATTATTGCCTGAAATGCAAGCTAATGTATTAAAAAGCTCTCTTCAAAACTCAGTTGAAAACATATCTATTTAGTCTGTGCTGTCCCACTTCTCCCCATTCTGGATTTCCAAATTCTGCTGTTTTTCTCTGTCTTTATGTTTTGTATTAACTGTTTAATTTATATTGTTTTTTAATTTAAATCTTCTGCTCTGTAAAGTGACCTTGGGTTTGAGAAAGGTGGTGTATAAATAAAAAGTATTATTATTATTATTGTTGTTGTTGTTGTTGTTGTTGTTGCTGTTGTTGTTATTATTGTTGTTATTATTATTAATAATAATAATGATGATGATGATGATGATAATATTATTATTATTATTATCATTATTATTATTACAAAGCCTCTAATGTACTTTTAATCCCTATACAGCCAAAGTCACTAAATACAGTAAAAAAATAGATATGTGTGATGAAGCTCCACTTTGGCCATGTCTGCATATCTGTTGTGGAGAATCCCGCCTCTTATACTTAAATGCAAAACCTTGCAGAAGTAAATAAAACTGTTTATTTTAAGTCAGAATGGGTCAATAATGCTGCTGCTTTGGAGATGAAATGCAAGAAATTACTGTCAATTTAAGGATGTTGCTCATCGCTAAATCTATTAATTTATAAAATGCACTTCCTTTTTCCTTTCCTTCTCTATTTCTGGTGTCAACTACAGTAGGATGTGTTTTCTTTTTGAGTCTTGGTTCTTCCCAAGGTTTCTTCCTCTTATTTTAAAGAGTTTTGCTCCTTCACCCTGGGCTTACTCACCTGAGGCTTGGACCTGGATTCTGTAGAGCTGCTTTGTGACAACAACAGTTGTAAAAAGCACTATATAAATAAAACTGACTTGACTTGAAATGTTCAATGCAAAGACCTGTGAATGACTAGTTGGCATCTTTTCTTTCTGTCTCCAAGGAGTGAGACACATCTAATAGCATAAATCCACCATCTTCTCCTCTGCTCTTTGTTTCTCTGCTAAGAATAGGCTAGGAACCCTCATTGGTTAGTGGTTAGTATATCCAATTAGACAACTAGCTAGAATTTTAACTGGTAAAAATACTTTGTGCACAAATAAAGAAAGCTTTACTTTCCCCCTCCAGGTGGGCAGTTCTTTAAAAGCTTTGACATCACACAAAACCTATGAATAAGACAAAAGGTGCACTTTATTTTGGGGTGTAGTCAATGAAAAGAGGGTAGTTGACCATGTTACTCCTCATCAGTTTGTATTTGTTAAATGAACAATCAGTTCTTGCAGAAAAACTTCAAAACAGCTGATCTTGTGAGGTTTTCCTTGTATGCAAGTAGTTAGTACTTATTAAAAACGGCCTAAGGAGGAATGACTGGTGCACTTATAACAGGGTCCTAGACATCCAAGGCCCATCAATACACATGAGGAAAGCTTCTAGTCTGATCCTACAGATTGTAGTGCAGATTGCTAAGAAAGATAATGATGGCTTTACTTCAGAATCAGAATTGGAAGATGGTAGCCTGATCAGATTTTCTTTTACTTCATGTGGTTACCTAGAAAATAAATGGTACCAGGATGTATCTTTCTTTGAGGAACATAACAAAAAGTTTAAAGTGTTCACTTAGTCTTAAAATTTCCAAGATGCCAGTGTAATTAAGCGGCTGGTAGATGTTCTGGACAAACTACCCATGTCCATGTAGGTCCCCCTTCACATATAACAGGACTGATAAGAAATGCTACTGTACAATACAATAAAAGACACAAGTTGGCCACAGAATTGGAAGATTGTGGGTTCAAACCCCTTACCAGTAGGTTGCACTGAGGTACCCTTGAGCAAGGTACCATCCCTGTCACTGCTCCCCGGGCACTTTCATCGCTGCCCCCTGCTGCATGGTGTGTGTTTGTGCATGGGTAAAAAGCAGAGATCCAATTTCATTGTGGTGTGCTGTGCTGTGTGCACTCACAATGACAAGAATAGTCACTTTCACTTTTTCAATTTCACTTTACAGGTAATGAGAAGACAATGATCCCAAGCTTTTTTTGAGAAGTTTGCTGTCAGCAGTTTTACCTTGACTTAAAGCAATGCTATTCCCAACAAGAAACTATAATGATATAATTTATCTTTAGGGCAACTGTGTGTAACTTCTTCTTCTTTCGGGTGTTCCCATTTAAGGGTTGCCACAGCGTATCATCAGTTTCCACTTCTTCCTGTTCTCTGCATCCTACTCCTTCAAACCAACCACCTGCATGTCCTCTCTCACCACGTCCTTAAATGTCCTCTTTGGTCTTCCTCTTTTCTTCTTTCCTGGTAGCTCCATCTTCAATATCTTGCTCCCAATATAATCATCGTCTCTCCTCTGAACATGTCCAAACCAACGCAACCTTGCTTCTCTAACTTTGTCTCCAAAACGTCCAACCTGAGCTGTCCCTCTAATATATTCAATTCAATCCTGTCCATCCTCGTCACACCCAACGAAAATCTCAGCATCTTAAACTCTGACACCTCAGTAAACTCAATAGTTTACAGGCCTTCTTGGCATATTCGTGTTAGAACATTAATATAATGATAGTTTCCACACCGAAAGCATTTTTCTTTATCAAATTAAAAGTTTGTTTGATTATTTTGCTATGGGACAGGCACATAATGACATGATATTTTTGCCTTGTAAACCACAGTTTATCTCACAGTTCATCAAACAAAAAAAATTTTAAATACTGCTGGCTCTCTGGAGTGTCATTGCAGTAACTGCCAATATTGCTGCTTATTTAGATTGAACCTCTTAGTTTTTTCAACCAAATCAGCCCTCTCAAATTAGCAAACCATGTTTATTTTGCATACTGACATTTAAACAGACTAACAATGCAGAAGCAAAATCAAGCAGAAGCTACACACAAATCATTCACAGCAAAAACATCTCATAAGATGAATATTTATTGCATTGTAAAGTAAACGTGAAGTCTGTTAAGCATGTAAATCTTTATATTTACATTACCAAGATTAGGATTATGGATAATTTGCGTATTTTCCCACTTTCTGCTGTTTTTTTTTATTTTTTTTATCACACATCCCCTTATGTTTTATAAGGTTGACAGGTCTACATTAGCAAACCTGTATCATGTTTTCATCATTTCATCATGTAAACAGGTAATATTGATTATTAACTTTAACCAAAGCGTGACTTTCACGTTTCTAAGGAGTAAGGTAGGTGTGAAAAAATGCTGTAAACAAAGAATGCTTTCAGAAATATAAATAATGATTGTTTATTTTGATCAATTTACAAAATGCAAAGTCAGTGAACAAAAGAAAAGTCTAAATCAAATCAATATTTGGTGTTACTACCTTTTGCCTTCAAACCAGCATCAATTCTGATAGGTACACTTGCACAAAGTCAGGGATTTTGTAGGATTATAGTCGGTTTGTGATCAACCAGTTTTACCAAATAGGTGCGAATGATCATCAATGTCACACGTAGGTTGAAACACAGTCATGTTTGGAACAACCTACCAGCCAAATTCCTTCAAAAACTGTGTGCAAGTGTACCTAGAAAAACTGATGCTGTTTTGAAGCCAAAGGGTGGTCAAACTAAATATTGATTTGATTTAGATTTCTCTTTTGTTCATTCACTGCATTTTGTTGATTGATGAAAATAAATGATTAACACTTCCATTCTGGAAAGCATTCTTTGTTTACAGCATTTTTTCACACCTGCCTAAAACTTTTGCACAGTACTGTATATTTAATTTTTTTTTTTAAAGCAATATAAGACAAGGAAAAAGTAAAAATGGAAAGCTTATTTAAAATATTTCCTTTGAGAAATGGTTATTTATGGAATTTTTCTTAAGGATTTTTTCTTTTAAATTATACTAATAAAGGAAACTATATGTAAAATAAAGTTAAATATAACATAAGTCTTAATGGAAACAAGTGGGAAGATAGTTAAAGCAATATAAATAGTCATGTAAATGCCTCACATTTCACAAGTAGTCCCTAGTTGTTTTTTAGCTTACAGCAGTTTAGCCATGCACATACATTTTATGCTGACATGATTATAATGAGTGTTCAGCTAATTTTAAAGACATGGTAACAAAAGGAGCCTGCTTAATTCTAAAGGATAAAGGAAGATTATGTAAAATAAAGCACATGCAAATGAATACAGAGTGGACATGAAAGCAGAGCAGGAATAGCACAGCAAGATGTTGCAGGATTTCAGGCCACAGGTTTACATTCAAATGAAGAGACACAAAATTATTTGTCTGCAGCTGTTGTTAAGTCTGCGGCAATTAAATGGTCTACTTTTGCTAAAAAGTCTACAGTTAATATAAAAATTAACCATCTTATCTTCTGTGTTGAAATGATGTCAGTTCCAAACTGCCTAATTAGAATAGCAAAAGCCCTAATTAACTCAGAGCATCTTTTGACCTGTTGTAGTCTGGCAGATGGAAAGAGAACAAAGGAGATAAAGACTAGCAATTTGGATAATCACAGTTATAAAAGAAAAAAAAACAAAACAATTTTAACTATTAGAAAGAAATTAAAAGAAAAAGGAAACATTCCTTAAATAACTCACAAGAAATATTGTAAATAATCACCTTTCTAATGTTTCTTTTTTACCTTGTCTTATATTGCTCATTTTTTCATATTATTCATATTAAATCATTTTGTGGTCATTTGTGAAGTAACTGTGAGTCTTTTACATGGGAGGAAGGGATTGATTGAGATCATTAACTCTCCCCCATTTTATTTGTTCACTGCACCTGGGTGTTCAATGCGACTCGTGTTCTCTTCCTAAGAAAACCACAGTAAAAGAGCACACATTTGGCTTTGTTATTGCTGGGCAATATCTAATCAAGTAGTCAAGTAGGTTTTTATTGTCATTTCAACCATATACACAGTACATAGTGAAACGAAATAACGTTCCTCCAGGACCATGGTGCTACACATAAGGCGACATCAAACAGGACAAACACAAGACAAGACAAGTACAGACAAGACTAACAGTACAGAAAGTTTGTGGGGAGACAACAACAGACAGGACAACAGACAGGACATTCATCCGACAGAGCAGCAATATTATTGAACAGTATAACTGAGCTGTAACTAAACTGTACAGAGTAACAGTCTAATGAGCAGCATTTTTACATTGTTGAGAAAAGAAAAGTGTGGAGTGCAAAAGTAAATAAATAGCAGCAAGGTGGCTATGGGCATAAATGGTGATCGGTGCAAATAAATAAATAAATAAATAGCGGTAAGGTGGCTATGTGCATAAATGGTGAGTCAGTCAGTCATTTTCTGCTGCTTGTCCTAAGCAGGGTCGCGGGGGAGTGCCGGAGTCTGCCCCAGCTCACACAGGGCAAAGGAAGGGGGACACACCCTGGACAGGTTGCCAGCCCATCGCAGGGATGCATAAATGGTGATCGGTGCAAATAAATAAATAAATAAATAGCGGTAAGGTGGCTATGTGCATAAATGGTGATCAGTGCATAAACAGGAAAATTGCAGATGTGGCAGGTTATTGAAGAGTCATTTACGGTTCAAAAGTCTGATGGCCTGGGGGAAGAAACTGTTTCCCAGCCTGGTAGTATATATGCTATGGAACCTTTCCCTGACGGCAGGGAAATGGGTGGGATGGGTGTGAGGGATCATCCACAATGCTGGTTGCTTTGCGGATGCAGCGAGTGGAGAAAATGTCCTGAACACAAGGCAGAGAGACACCAGTGATCTTCTTGGCTGTTCTCACTACCCGATGCTCTCAATGGTTCCTCTGTATAAGATGGTGAGGATGGGTGGTGGAAGATGGGCTCTCCTCAGTCTGCACAGGAAGTAGAGATGCTGCTGGGCTTTTTTTTGTGATGGAGCTGGTGTTGAGGGTCTACGTGAGGTTGCTGAATGTGAACACCAAGAAACTTGCTGCTCTGGACAATCTCCATGGGTGAGCTGTTGATGTTCATTGGAGAGTGGCCACCACATGGTTTCCTGAAGTCAACTACCTCTGTTTAGTCTTGTCGATGTTCAGAGAGAGGTTGCTGGTTCTGCACTAGTCTGTCAGCTGTTTTATCTCCTCTCTGTATGCTGCCGTCTTTTTGTGCCTGGTGACCAGCCTCTGAACCTGGTCGTTAGGAGGAGGGATGGTCTTCCTCAACATCGTGTTGTTCAACCACATCAAATCATGTGTTGAAGTGATTCATCTGGGAGGGAGGTCTCACTGTCACAGGCAGGTGGAGATGTCCTGTAGTTGGTGAGGGCCTGAATGTCCTGCCACATGTGCCGCGTGTCACCAATGTTCTTGAAGTGGCCATGAATTCTCTGTGCATGAGCAGGCTTGGCTGCTCTGATGGCCCGAGGCAGTTTTGCCCTCGCTTTTCTTAGGGTGGCCTCATCCCCTGACTTGAAGGCCTTGTCCCGGGTTCTCAGGAGTTTGTGCACTTCCGTAGTCATCCAGATCTCCAAGATGATGGACTTGGAGATAGCAACATCCTCAATGGACTTGCTGATGTAGCCAGTCACCGAAGCTGTGTACTCCTCCAAGAAGATGAAGCCACCTTAGGTCACAGCCTTCCTGAACATGTCCCAGTCGGTGTGTTCAAAGCAGTCCTGAAGAGCAAAGATGGCTCCTGTGGGCTAGGTCTTTACCCGCTTCAGCCTAATGATGGGTCTGTACGCTGAGATCAGCAGAACAGAGATGTGATCTGAGTGTCCGAGGTGGAGGCGGGGCTCCGCACTGTATGCGCTGGCCATGTTTATGTAACCACAGTCCAGCATGTTTGCCCACCTCACTGCAAAATCCACATGTTGATAGAATTTAGGGAGAACTGACGAGATTTGCATGACTGAAATCTCAGCTGATGATGAACAGTCAGTCTGATTGTGTGTTTTGGAGCTTGATGTTAGCGCCATAGAGTTCAGCCAGCGCTCTATTAGCACTAGCGCTGGGTGGGATGTAAACTGCCGTGATAAAAACTGCAGTGAACTCCCTGGCCATTTTATGGCTATTTTATCACCTCATCAGTTAGCATGTTGCTAACCAGTATGGGCATCTTTTAGCTGAAAACAGAGTTGGCAGCTTGTCTTCTTCTCCAAGCATGTGAAGCTGTTCATTTAAGCTTATTTAGCAGCACTTTAAAAAGAAGTTATGGACTTATATGCATGGCTTGTGCTGACCTTTAACCTCCGAGTGCATGTGATTGGGTGTAATTGGGCATGATGAAATTTGATGGAAAACTTTAAAAATGAAAATCAAACTAAAAAAGAATATAGTTTTGCACATTATCAGTTATTTACATAAGTTAAAGACATAGGGATATTAAATTAATTCAAATAAAACTAAAGATAGGATGTCTTAAAGTAAATTAGCTTATGAGAGTAATATCATTAAGCAAATAACCAACAATATCCTTCAAGAAAGGCTGAATTTACATTTAAATGAACTCAATGGCTAATGTGGTGAGCAAAATAATCCCTAGCCACTAGAATTACTGCATGTTAAAAGTGTTCACTTTTCGTTTTCAGTTGTATTTCTAAGTGTTTTTTGGGTGGCGCAGTGCGAGCATAGACCCCAGAAAGCCAGTCATTAAATTCAGTGAAAGAAATATATGCCTTTGCTTTAACCTTATTTTAGTATTTAAAGTTGCTCTGTATCTCTAAGAAACAATTTTCTATACAAGAACAAGCTTTAAAGTCTAGCAGCCTCATTCATCAAACCTTTCACAATCTATAAACTTTTGATAATACATATCTAAGCTTGGAGCTGTTTCAATGTTTCAAATCAACAAAACCTTTTTTGGAAATCATTGCTCTCTCATATACTGCAAAACTACAAACAGCAACAGGTACCATTCTTCATATCTGCTGTATGTTTTAGTCCCAGCTCTATTTTATTATTTTTTTAACTGCACTGTAGTCAGGCTTTTGAAAGCATTTATTTTGAACACAAAATAAGGCAGACGTTCAGTGTCTTGTTCAACAAAATACGGCAAAAAGATTTAAAATACTGTTTAAAGATATATTAATCATAATTAAAATATAACACTTGGTTTTTGTGAATGTATCACTTGCAGTCCCTCTGCACATCTATACCTAAAAAAGCAGGGCAACCTACTGGTCTGGGAATTCAACCCAGTATAGCCTAACTGTATTTGGAATATGGAAATCTCACAGAAAAGTTTGTTCTAAAGTCAATATAATAGTGGTTTCTTAAAAAAACGCACATTTACTTATGTTCGCATATATTTATCCCAAAGCAATTTAACCCTTGTAAATTCACTTAATAAAGAGAGCAGCAGAGTAAAGGGCAGTCAAGAATTGAAGAGATTTACACAAGTTCCATCCATCCATCCATTTTCTTCCGCTTATCCGAGGTCGGGTCGCGGGGGCAGCAGCTCCAGCAGGGATGCCCAGACTTCCCTCTCTCCGGCCACTTCTTCCAGCTCCTCCGGGCAGATCCCAAGGCGTTCCCAGGCCAGCCGAGAGACATAGTCTCTCCAGCGTATCCTGGGTCTTCCCCGGGGTCTCTTTCCGGTGGGACGTGCCCGGAACACCTTACCAGGGAGGCGTCCAGGGGGCATCCTAATCAGATGCCCGAGCCACCTCTCGATGCGGAGGAGCAGCGGCTCTACAGCCTGGTTAAATGTAAGAGAGAGGTCGGAAATAACAAGTGTAGTAGATTAAACCTTTTGTTTTTCCTTTTTTTGCAAGCAGCTGTCTGAGGGTGATTGACCTTTTTCACATTTTAAATAACTCTCCATAAATTGTAAATAATCTACAATGGAAGGTTCATTTGGTAAAATATGTTTACATTAAATGAAAGTTTTTGCCATGGCACATTTTCTGATTGCTTAGCAAAAATAGATCAATATTGAATATTCAATCAGGTGTGATATAGAAACTTTTGAAAAGAATCATTTGAAGATTCATTGAAAATAATTTTTTTTTTTTTAAACCCCAGGATAGGGCAATTTAAGAATTCAAATTCAGAACCCTTGAAGAATCTGCTTTTTGAGAATACACCTACTGGGAAAATGCATTCTTATTTCAGGGAGAAAAAAACCCACAGAGACTCTTGTTGGCCATGGGTGACTGATATGAAAACAGGAGATGGGTGTCTCAATGCAACATGTGGAAGGCAGTCCCCTTTAATATGTGCTAAGCAGAAAGTCACAGACAATTATTGGCTTTATTTCAGAATGACATCACAGTTTGAGCTGTTAATGAAATTGATGATATTGGTATACTGGGGCCTGAGCAATTACAGTAGGAAACAGCTAATTGCAGTAATTAATCTACCCAACAGGGCAAAGATAAATAAAAGCCAAATTTATCCTAATGTGTAATTATTTTAATCAAAGTATATAAATATATTCCCAAGGAAAGAATTTCAGACCAATAATTGTCTAATAATTGTCAAATTTTTACACAATAATTGTGACAACCATTCTGTTTCCTCAAACAAGACTAAAAAAAAGAGCAAACACTGGCTTATCAGACTATATTATGATCATTTCTAAACTGTTTTCAGATTCTTTACTGAGGAAAGTGCACTTTAAAATACTAATTGTTCTTTCCAGGTAACTCATATCATGGATATCCTAAAATATAAAAGGTGCACAGTTGTAAATGGCATTAGTTTATCATTTTGTGCTATTTGAAACAGTCAGTCAATCAGTCATTTTCTGCCGCTTGTCCCAAGCGGGGTCACGGGGGAATGCTGGAGTCCATCCCAGCTCACACAGGGCGAAGTACGGGGGACACACCCTGGACAGGTCGCCAGCCCATCGCAGGGAGCTATTTAAAACAATTCAATTCAATTCAATTTATTCTTGTATAGCGCCTTTTACAACAAAGTTGCCCGAAGGCACTTTACATTGATGGTCGATGATGGAACATGTTACAGTAATAGATGTTAAAGCCGGACGACTACGAAGGAGAGGAACCAAAAACTCCACTATGTGGAGAAAAAAAAAACCTCTGAGGGTCCAAGGTCAACCGGCTACCCAACCCCCTTGGGTATACTAACAGTTAAAAAGGTAGTTTCGTTTTAAACTCCAGGATCAGTGAGGAGTCCCAAGTTTCTTCCAGGTACTGATGAGCCGCCAGGGTCCCTTGGCGCATCAGATGCATCACACAGACCAGATGGTAGCTCGGCATTGGACTCAGGTGATGACCACAGCGGGCCCCCCCGGACATGTGGGGAGAGAAATGGAATGAGGGGGTCAGTAATGAGCAGGATCCAGTAGTGACAGACACAGAAATGAAACAACAGTGCGATGCATCAGAGGTCAGAGAACAGCATCCACTTCCCAGCTGTGAGATTCGCTGTTGGTAGATTGTGTGCTTTCCTACAAATGTGCCCTTTCGAGGTCCTGTAGCTTGAGGTACTAAAGACTGGCAGTTGCAGTGGTTCTTCATTGGAGTCTGGAGGCAGACACTCTAGAGGAGATGGGCCAGCAAGCAGAGTATGACCTTTTCTCTTTCAGTTTGACAATGGCTTCTGAAGAGTGTCAACAAAAGAGATCAGCATGTCTCTCTTTTGCTCTCTCTCTCTCTCTCTCTCTCTCTCTCTCTCTCTCTCTCTCTCTCACACACACACACACACACACACACACACACACACTGGTATTGGTGGCATTGCAGGTAGGTAAGTGAATTATTGGATTTTAATTCCAGAAATACTTAATATTTTCTTTTTTTTTTTGGAATGTGTGAAAAGACAGGCCCACCACCAGCATTTTCTGAAACTCATTAAACTTCTCTCCATTTTTCATTTTTGTATCTCTTAGTGAATGATTCATTCCCACTGCCAGCCAGACTGACATGTAAGGATTGACTCTCACTATGGAATCTCACTATGGCTTCCACTGAAGTGTAAATCCTCTTAACATGCAGTAATATGGCCTTCTCTTGCACACTCAAAGAACAGTAATAAGCCACTGGAAAGGTCAGTTACTGCATGTCACTTGGTTTCCAATCAGAGCCACCCAAAAAAGCACTTAAAGAGGAAGTCAGTCTGAATCAATCCAGGCCAGAGGTGAGACACAAAAGACTGTGACTGACTGAAGTAATATGGAAATATTAAAATTTTGTGGGAGAGAATATTTTGACAATATACTCACCCAGAATCTATAGTATTTATGTTTCATCTTTTCAAATACACTTTAGAATGATTGGCTGCACTGCACAGTCATTCAGCTGTTTGGAATTCTGAACACATTCCCAAAAAAAACATTTTGCTCCATTCTTGATATTTGGTGGCTCAGCAGATTTAATTTAAAAAGGACTTAAATGCAGACAGTACTGTGGTACTGCTGCCTCCAGGGGGCCTGGGTCTTTTCTGTGTGGAGTTTGCAGGTTCTCTGTGATATTGTGTGCCTGCCCTGCTATGGACTGGTGAACTGTCCAGGGTGTTTCTCTGCATTTCATTTGATGCATTAATTTACTTCAACTAAAACTTCAAAAATATTCTATTAAATCTATCCCTCAATTTATTTAAGGAAAGTTGATGTAGTTATTGACTTCTTTTGACTTGTTTAGTGACACAGCTTAAAAATATGTTACTAGCTGGAAAATAGATGATCGACAGTTGCTGATTTATATCTAGGTCCCAGGAATGAGGAACAGATGTGAACTATGAAGCATTAAGTTATCTGAAAAAACTGAGCTGCTTTTGTTTTGTAGTAACGATGTAGACAGGGCCAACTTCTTTTTGCATATCAGGGACGCAGGGTTGAAGTTTTCAGTTAGTACTTTGGCATGTAACCTTGGTGTTATTTTTTATTCAAATCTTTCATTTAATCCCCGTGTTAATGCAATGGCGATGACATGCTTCTTGCAACTTCGGAACATTGCCAAACTACGGCGCTTTCTGTCAAAGAAAGTAGTACATGCATTTGTATACAGTAGATTAGATTACTGTAATGCCCTACTTTCTGGAAGCACTCAGGGCACATTAGCACCCTACAGCTTATTCAGAACACAGCCGCTAGGATTGTTAGCAGGAGCAGGAAATACGATCACATAACTCCCATACTCTCCATTACTGGCTTCCTGTTAGATACAGGGCTGACTTCAAGGTCCTCTTCTTAACCTACAAGGCACTTAAAGGTCTTGCCCCAATATACCTAACCGAACTGCTTAACGCCTATACACCTAATCGCCCACTTAGATCCCAGAATAAAGATCTTCTTATTGTCCCTCGCATAAATAAATGTAGAAGTGCGCGAGCTTTTAGTTACAGGGCCCCTAGATTATGGAATAGCTTGCCTGCTTACGTCCGGGATGCCGAATCAGTCTCAGGCTTCACGGCTGAAGACTTACTTTTTTAGTTTAGCTTACCTGCACCTATCACCATAGTGCACCATTACTAATGTCTGTCACTACTGGATCCTGCTCATTACTGACCCTCCCCATTTCATTTCTTTCCCCATGTGTCCGGGGGGCGCCCGCTGTGGTCATCGCCTGAGTCCAATACTGAACTCCCAACTGGTCTGTGTGGTGCATCTGATGTGATCCTCATCAAAGGATCCTGGTGGCTCACCGGTACCTGGGGTTGTGCTCGATTTGCTGAGCCTGGAAAGCAGCTTAAGACTCTGTGCTGATCCTGGGGTTAAACCCTAACTAACTCTTTGAACTGCTAGTATACCCAAAGGGGTTGGGTATCCATTCAACCTTGGACCCTCAGAGGTTTTTTTTCTACACACAGTGGAGTTTTTGGTTCCTCTCCTCCGTAGTCGTCTTTAGCTTCTAGCCTTCAGTTTTTAGACCATGCTGTAACCTATGTCTTCCAACTATGTAAAGCACCTTGGCAACTCTGTTGTGAAAGGCGCTATACAAGAATAAATTGAATTGAATTGAATTGAATTAATTTACATTCTGCATAAGAGTGTCTGCAAAATATTGTAAATGTAAATAAATGTAATACTAATCTAGACTTAACCTTAGACAAACAGCAATAATATCTTGTTCTTTAAATTTCCCTTATCTTCAAATGTAAATAAAGCATTTGAAAAAGCACTTAAGGCCTAGTTCAGACCAGGTTTGAGCAGGACAGATTATCTGCAGCCTAAAAGGCAATTTATTCAGCAGAAATCCAAAGAAAATCTGACTTTTCTAAAGGTAGTTAGCCTGAGGTCATTTGGAGCAAGGTACCATCCCCAGCACTGCTCCCTGAGTGTGAGATAATTGTCTTAACCGCTGCAACAATTAAATGCAGAGAAAAAACTTTATAATGGTTCACTTTGTTTTGCGCTATGTGTCCACAATATGTCAAATAGTCACTTTCACGTTACATTTGACAAGCATTTGTGTCTGTACACACTCACCTTTTTTACATAATTTATTCTCACAAACTGCAAATATGGTTTAAATACCTGCATTTCATAGTTGTTTTGGGTAATAACATGTGTCATGGCTGCATATGGTGGATCTTTGTTGTTGGGTGGTCTTGGGATGCAAGCCAAATTTGAACAACTAGCTAAGAAAATGAGTGAGAGAGTGAATAGAAAGTTTTAGGATTTGTACATAACAACCTGTTGCACAACAGTTTTGTAAATGAAAAATAAGATCAAGAAGTCCTATTGCACATACATTCCTGGTACAACTTCTTTAATACCAAAGAACCTGGGATTTTTATCAATAATATGTATGTCTTTAGTGCATCACAATTCTTTCTGGTTTACAAATCATTGGACAATTCCTTCTTCAACAGGATATATGTCATTTATTCTTCAACATTGTCCCAAAATGATTATATATCTTGTCAAAACTTAAGCAAAAGGTTTTGAAAATGATATGTTGGCTTCGTACCTCTACAGACATTTACATTTACAGCATTTAGCAGACGCTCTTATCCACAGTGACTTCCATGTCCTAATTACAGGGACAGTCCCCCTGGAGCAACTCAGGGTTAAGGGTCTTGCTCAGGGACCCAGTGGTGGTAGTACTAGAGGTGAGATTCGAGGCCGGGACCTATTGAGGTCCATAGGCAAGCACCCTACCACTAGACAACCGCCACCATACAGACCTTTCGCTCATTGTGCTAGCATGGGACCTGGACCAGCAAGTTTGAAATGAGGATCAAGCATAGGTCACAGAACTGTGTGCATGTTTGAAAAGATGCTGAGGAATTAATGCAAGTTACTTCCAAATATTCCTGAAAATTATGCTATTTTTGCAACTGGGATAAAGACAATGCTAATTTGCTATTTTGATTAAACTTGGAATGGAAGTGGAAAAATGGAAGTGTTAATAATTTATTTTCATCAATCAACAAAATGCAGTGAATGAACAAAAGAACTGATGCCTTCAAAACAGCATCAATTCTTCTAGGTACACTTCTAGGTCGTTCCAAACATGACTGTGTTTTAACCTCCGTGCGACATTGATGATCATTAGCACCTGTTTGGTAAAATTGGTTGATCATACACCGACTATAATCCTACAAAATCCCTGACTTTGCGCAATTTAAGAATTGATATCTAAGAATTGATGCTGGTTTGAAGGCAAAAAGTAATTAACACCAAATATTGATTTAATTAAGATTTTTCTTTTGTATTTTGTAAATTGATAAAAATAAACAATCATTATTTATATTTCTGAAAGCATTCTTTGTTTACAGCATTTTTTCGCACCTGCCTATATATATATATATATATATATATATATATATATATTTGTTTTTTTTTTGTTTTGTTTTTTTCATTTCATTTA